>SJYC01002178.1:0-16248 GCA_006408675.1 Madoqua kirkii
AACTCTGAGAGTTGGTGATAGACAGGGAGGCCTGGCGTGCTGCAGTTCATGGGGTCACAGGGAGTCAAACACGACTGAGCAACTGAACTGAACTGAAGGATGAGAAGGTCATAGAAACTTCTAATTTGTCGCTAAGTTCAGCAAAAGCCGTGGGTAACCTGGAGATCCACTACTTGTAATTGGCGTATGTAATGGGGGGTGCGGTCTTGGGAGCCTGAGCCCTTATCATGTGGGTTCTAATACTATCTCCAGGTAGACAGAATTTAGTTAAATGGTGGGACACTCAGCTGGTGTCAGAAAGAACTGTTTATGTGGGAAAAATAAACCTAGGCATTTGGTGTCAGAAGTGTTATGAGGATGGCACCAGTATGAGAATAAAGGAGAGACACAGAAGTGAGGTTTTCCTACTCAACAACCTACATAAATACGCTATAGATACAAGACATGCATTATTTGTAAGACATACATCATTATTTGCAGCCTCTAAGCCTCTGCAAGTCTTTATATAACAAATCCACTGCAGATAAAGCTTTTAACATTATAGTAAGTAGCTACAAAATCAATTTTGAAATTGTACTGTAGTTTTAGTCTCCAGGAGAAAAGTGTAGTCATATTAAAAGCAGTAAGAAATGCTTGTAAGAAAATAAAGGTTTGATTTTCATAAAGTATCTTTTAGATGTCCCTTTTATTATTGATTTCTGGCTTGGCAGGCTCCAAAAATAAACCCAGATATATGTATCAATTTATAAATCATTTACATGTGCTGTGCTTAGGCACTAAGTCATGTCCAGCGCTTCGCGACCCCATGGACTGTAGCCTGTCAGGCTCCTTTGTCCATGGGGATTTCTCCAGGAAGCATACCGGAATGGGTTGCTTTGCCCTCCTCCAGGGGATCTTCCCAACCCAGGGTTCAAACCCAGGTCTCCTGTACTGCAGGCAGATTCTTTACTGTCTGAACCACCAGTCAAGCTCCTTACTTCTGTATTAATATATCCAGCTTATTTTAAAACACTCAAAGATTCTTGATATATTACAAATACAGACAGTTCCAGTACCCCTCCAGCACAATACCTATCAGCACAGACAAGAGCCATACCGCCGTGATGACCACTGTTGTCTGTACTATAAAGCTTGCTACTGAGCTTCCCATGTTTTTCTTTCTTGATATCCTGTCCTAATCTAACTATAAGAGATATCTTCTTGAAGCTCAACCTTTTCAAATTATTCCCATACTTTAACATTTTCTATACAAGATGGTTCATAATAATCTCTACATATTAGGAAGCATAAAATATTTCATAAATTTTAACATGCATTTATGGATCCTTCTCCAGTAATATTTATGGCATATGATTCTCTGATTTAAGAAATTTTAAAACACTCAAAGATTCTTGATATATTACAAATACAGACAGTTCCAGTACCCCTCCAGCACAATACCTATCAGCACAGACAAGAGCCATACCGCCGTGATGACCACTGTTGTCTGTACTATAAAGCTTGCTACTGAGCTTCCCATGTTTTTCTTTCTTGATATCCTGTCCTAATCTAACTATAAGAGATATCTTCTTGAAGCTCAACCTTTTCAAATTATTCCCATACTTTAACATTTTCTATACAAGATGGTTCATAATAATCTCTAGATATTAGGAAGCATAAAATATTTCATAAATTTTAACATGCATTTATGGATCCTTCTCCAGTAATATTTATGGCATATGATTCTCTGATTTAAGAGCTATTGTTTTAAATTATAAATTTTACACCTCATTACTTTGAGAATATTTTTAATGATTCACTTCTGGAAACTATCATTGAATGAAGTAAAGACATGAAAAATAGGACATGTAAATGATGCTGAAAGAATGACAATACCCGTCCTTTGGAAAAATAAAGAGAAGAATAGAAATAAACCCACTTAATATGGGGACCAATATAAACATACAAATGGAACAAGGAAAAATGATACAGCATTATATATATATCCCACCCAGTAGAACCCCATTTTACACAGGGTAAATGTTCTAAAATCAGTTCTTAATTCCTAAAAAAAGGAATTGCGTGTGACCAAATTATATACAAAGAGACTAATTCCTTTGACCATCCCATAAAAGTTATGTAAAGATATTATAATTCAATAATGCTACCAAAGGTACCTTTTCCTCCAACAATGAATCAGACAGATGTTTTGTCAGCTGGCAACAGATGTAAGTTTTGAATGGCACTTAGAGTCATTAGTGTCAGTTATGAATCCTCAAATACTAAAAGTACATTCAGGCTACAAGATACTTAAACAATGAGAGACCTTCTGAAACTGATATTAAGCAGTCACTCATCGTAGCCCTCATCCTCAACAACAGAAATCTCATTTTCTTTTTTAGATTCACCTCGGCCATAAGTACAAAGGCAGATTGATTTCTTTCATTGTTTTTCTCCATAAACTCTTCCCCTCCAAGAATATACTGTTCATCCTGAAATTCAAAAAACAAATACATGCATGATGTAATTCACACCTTCCATTGTGGTTATTCAGAGTGAAGAATGCAAAAGACAGGTGTTCCAAGAAAAATTTGGAATGGAAACTATAGAAATGATGAAATACAGGAAAGTAGTCAATAATTAGAACTTGTTGGACATTCTGCTTATAGTTTTTGAGTGCATGATCAGTGGTATCTGACTGCAACCTATGGCTTCTCTGTCCATGGGATTGTTCAGGCAAAAATACTGGAGTGGTTTGGCATTTTCTTTTCTAGGGGATCTTCCCAACCCAGAGATTGAACCTGTATCTTCTGTGTCTTCTGCATTAGCAGTCAGATTCTTTACCACTGAGCCACCTAGGAAGCCATATATATATATAGTTCTTAGGGATACCTAAATAAAGGTAAATCTTTAAATATCTGAACAACATTTAAATCTTGCTTTAAAGAAATAGTTCCTAATGCTAAATCAGTTCAGTTCAGTCACTCAGTTGTATCTGACTCTGACTCTTCGAGACCCCATGAATTGCAGCATGCCAGGCCTCCCTGTCCATCACCAACTCCCGGAGTTCACTCACACTCACGTTCATCGAGTCAGTGATGCCGTCCAGCCATCTCATCCTCTGTCGACTTGCCACCTCTTCTTAGTACCTTCTGCTTCTGTTAGGTCCATACCATTTCTGTCCTTTCAGTTCAGTTCAGTTTAGTTGTTCAGTCATGTCCGACTCATTGGGACCCCATGAATCACAACAGCACGCCAGGCCTCCCTGTCCATCACCAACTCCAGGAGTTCACTCAAACTTATATCCATGGAATCGGTGATGCCATCCAGCCATCTCATCCTCTGTCATCCCTTTGTCCTACTGCCTCCAATCTCTCCCAGCATCAAGAGTCTTTTCCAGTGAGTCAGCTCTTCACATCAATTGGCCAAAGTACTGGAGTTTCAGCTTTAGCATCATTCCTTCCAAAGAAATCCCAAGGTTGATCTCCTTCAGAATGGACTGGTTGGATCTCCTTGCAGTCCAAGGGACTCTCAAGAGTCTTCACCAACACCATAGTTCAAAAGCATCAATTCTTTGGCACTCAGCTTTCTTCACAGTCCAACTCTCACATGCATACATGACTACTGGAAAAACCATAGCCTTTACTAGATGGACCTTTGTTGACAAAGTAATGTCTCTGCTTTTGAATATGCTATCTATGTTGGTCATAACTTTCCGTCCAAAGAGTAAGCCCCTTTTAATTTCATGGCTGCAGTCGAGCCCATCTTTGCATGAAATGTTCCCTTGTTATCTCTCATTTTCTTGAAGAGATCTCTAGTCTTTCTCATTCTGTCATTTTCCTCTATTTCTTTGCATTGATCGCTGAGGAAGGCTTTCTTATCTCTCCTTGCTATTCTTTGGAACTCTGCATTCAGATGCTTATATCTTTCCTTTTCTCCTTTGCTTTTTGCTTCTCTTCTTTTCACAGCTATTTTTTAAGTTCTCCCCAGATAGCCATTTTGCTTTTTTGCATTTCTCTTCCATGGGGATGGTCTTGATCCCTGTCTCCTGTACAAAGTCACGAACCTTAGCTTGTTTCAATAAATTATAATTTTTTATGAAGCTTGAATTGTCACATTAGAAATGGTGATTCAATGTGAGATCAAAAATCTTATTTGAATTGTTTATGAAACTTGATAAGCTCACTCAAAAACTCATCTGGAAAATCAAACATACAAGAGTATTCAAGGAATTTTTTTTAAGAGCAATGAGGAAAATTTTCACTTTCGACAGAGCAGAAGATACTATAAAGAGATCAAAAACTCAAATCTCTTGGGTATCTTGTTTTGTTTCTTTGTTTGTTCTGCTGTGTAGAGTCTTAGTTGTGGCACTCAGAATCTTTTTGCATCATTGCAGGGTCTTTTGCTGTGGGGCAAAAACTCAAGTTTTGGTGAGTGGGCTCAGGAGTTACGGTATGCAGGCTTAGTTGCTCTGTGGCGTATGGGATCTTAGTTTCCCAAGCAGGGGTTGAACTCATGTTCCCTGCATTGCAAGGCAGATTCTTAAAAACTAGACCACCAGAGAAGTCCCTTTGGGTATATGTTGGAGCAAATTCATAGAGACAGTAAGTAGAATGGTGGTTGCCAGGGGCTAGAGGAGTAGGCAATGGAAGTGATTGTTTAAGGATACAGAGTTTTAGTTTTGCAAAATAAAAAAAAAAGTTTTGGGGCTGGATGGCTGCATAATGAGATGAATGTAAATAATAGCACTAAACTGTACACTTAAAATGGTTAATATGGTAACTTTCATGTCATCTATATTTTACATAATTAAAATTTTCTTAAAATATTAAGAATAACAACAAAAAACATGTGGTAACAGCACATAAAAGTTACAGTTATGGAAATATTCAGTTCAGTCAGTTCAGTCGCTCAGTCGTGTCCGACTCTTTGCGACCCCATGAATCACAGCACGCTAGGCCTCCCTGTCCATCACCAACTCCCGGAGTTCACTCAGACTCACATCCATTGAGTCAGTGATGCCATCCAGCCATCTCATCCTCTGTCATCCCCTTCTCCTCCTGCTCCCAATCCCTCTCAGCATCAGAGTCTTTTCCAATGAGTCAACTCTTCACATGAGGTGGCCAAAGTACTGGAGTTTCAGCTTTAGCATTATTCCTTCCAAAGAAATCCCAAGGCTGATCTTCAGAATGGATTGGTTGGATCTCCTTGCAGTCCAAGGGACTCTCAAGAGTCTTCTCCAACACCACAGTTCAAAAGCATCATTTTTTTAGTGCTCAGCTTTCTTCACAGACCAACTCTCACATCCACACATGACTGCTGGAAAAACCATAGCCTTGACTAGATGGACCTTAGTTGGCAAAGTAATGTCTCTGCTTTCGAATATGCTATCCAGGTTGGTCATAACTTTTCTTCCAAGGAGTAAGCATCTTTTAATTTCATGGCTGCAGTCACCATCTGCAGTGATTTTGGAGCCCCCTCCCCCCAAAAAATGTCTGGCACTGTTTCTACTGTTTCTCCATCTGTTTCCCATGAAGTGATGGAAATGTTAGGCTATGTAAACAGTAGCCTTTATACTTCTCGTCCTAAGCACCTCATAGCCCAGTTTTCCATGGACATTTGGAGCATCATTGAATATTCTGGGCCAGAAAACCTAGGTGGCAGATTACTTTCCTTGCAGCCTGGTTAGCTTGAGAAGTGTTCCTTCTCTCCAGGCCTCTCTCCAAGTTGGCAAGCTTTTGCTTATCAAAAAATGTCCTATAAAGTATAGTATCTTAGTGTGTACATGGCCATCCTAAACTCCTTAAGTATTCCTCATTGCTATTTTTCAAATGGATAGCCAACAAGGTCAGACTTGTATAGCACAGGGAACTCTGTCCAATGTTATGTGGCAGCCTGGATGGGAAGGGACTTTGGGGGGAAAGGATATGTGTATATGTATGGCTGAGTCCCTTCACTGTTCACCTGAAACTATCACAGCATTGCTTAATTAGCCACATGTGAGTGTTCAGCTGCTCAGTCATGTCCCATTCTTTGCGACCCCATGGACTGTAGCCTGCAAGGCTCCTCTGTCCACGGAATTTTCCAGGCAAGAATACTGGAGTGGGTTTCCATTTCTTCCTCCAGGGAATCTTCACAACCCAGGGACTGAACCCATGTCTCCTGCATCTCCTGCATTGCAGGTGGATTCTTTACCAATGAGCCACCTGGGAAGCCCCAGTTGGCTTTACCACAATACAAAGTAAAGTATGGTTTTTTTGTTTGTTGGTTAGTTTGTTTTTAGGAGTATGGTATCTCTATCAAGAGTGTAGAAGGGTACAAGATGAAGAGACTAGTCCTTAATTCTGGAGCAAGTATCCATCATGACTCAGACTACTGGACTCCCTGAAACTTTACTGATGTGGTAGTTTCCTGATTTTTCTTGGTATTTATCTGCCACCTTTGGTATGCCCGTGTCTTCCAAAGCAACCAGCAGACCTATTCCTTCCCACTCACCAGGCCCTCTTAGGATGATGACATCTATGTAGAGGACCAGGACTATATCCTGTGGATTGGTGAGGTGATCAAGGTTTCTAAATACAACTCTTTATGACCCCATGGATTATACAGTCCACTGAATTCTCCAGGCCCGAATACTGGAATGGGTGGCCTTTCCCTTCTTCAGGGGATCTTCCCAACCCAGGGATCAAACCCAGGTCTCCCGCATTGCAGGCGGATTCTTTACCAGCTGAGCCACAAGAGAAGCTCTCTAAATACAAAACTGAATCACGAAACCATGGAGCTGCTACAAGTCTAAGGCAAGATATTGAAAGTATTCTGTAGTCCCTGCCATGTAAAAGCAAGCTGCTTCTGGTATCACTGTTTCTTGAGATGGAGAAAGAAGCACTTGTCAAACTGATAATGTATATCAGGGGCCATGAAAGAGACAGCAGCTATAAGAGTGGATGCAGCTGAAGTCACCGTCATTACATTCTCCAAATTCTTCTAAACTGTGCCTCAGCCACACTGTCAGGTAAATTGCAAGCTGGGATAGAAATCATCACTTCTGCATCTTTCAAATTTTAGACAGTGGCACTAATTGCTACAGTTTTCCCAGGGGTACCACATTACTCTTTGGCTTGGTAAAAAAAAGGGGGGGCAGTCTGGGTTTTCCAACTGTGATAGTTCTCACTCCATGGTTCAGGGATCCAGTGTGAAGATTCTGCTAATTTCTAAGTATAATTTAGGAAATAATTACCAAATAGGTTCAAAACGTCTTACCGCAGAGGTTGTTTAATTCCAAGGTATAAGTAAAACAGATGTTTATCAGCTTCTTTCAGGTTCTCCTATGCATCAGTGAAGGTAATTCTAAGGGATAATTCCTAAAACTGGGGATGCTGGGTCAAAGGGAAAATATCAATCTCCATCCCATAAGCAATGCACTAAATTAACAATCAGCTTGGGGATCTTGTTTTAATCTTAATTTCCTTAATTTGTAGTGAGGCAAAGAGCTCTATCTAGCTCTCCCTTCCCCAACCCAAACACTTAGAAATATCTTTAAAGTCGGCCTACTGTGAGATGGGATCAAATCAGAGTATCATTTATTCCCTTGCCCACTAGGAGTCCCCACCCTCACTGGTGGACAATGATGGCAGATAAGCTCTTGGTATTTCCCTTTCCTCAGTACTCTGCTACTTAGCCAATGGCCGCTAGTCTCTTTGGGGATGGCTAGAAGTAAATTCTCAGTTCACTCTCTTAGCGCCATCACTGAGTTCTTATTCAGGGGTCCCCAGCTTCCCCTCCTTCTCAGATCTGTGAATTGATTCAGATCTTGGGATCAACAATGACTCTCTAGAATGGTGGCATAAGACAAGGCTCCATTTCCTAAATCCAGACTAGGATTAGTTGTTGTTGTTGTTGTTTACATCGAGGAGAACCTGAATGGGTTGTCCACGTTATGGTTGATCAGATGGAAATACTTAAGTAACTAAGTCAGATGCACCATCCCACTGAGTACCAGTTTTAAAAAACAAGGTATATATAAATGGAATAACACACAGAGTTTCCTAAATATACTGGAGTAAGAAAACAGTTGGTTAAAATGTTCAGAATATCACCATTTCTATAAAACACAGAGACAAAAAACTATATATATATTTTATATATACATAATTGTATGTAAATGCATAGATGGGAGGATCCACACCAAACTCAATGGTAGTTTGGTAGTTATATCTGCAGAGAGATGTGGGCTTGGAGGCAGTCGGAAATGATAAAGGGAGGTTCTGATTTTTTTTTTTTTTTACTTTTTATGCTTGAATTTTTTGCCAAAAATGTTTTCAGATATAATTCATAAACATTAAGAATCATGATACTTTTTAACCCAAAACCTGAGAAAAAGTAATGGTAAAAATGTACCTCTCATCTTGCCCTTTGCCCTCAGCAGGCTGTTTTCCACTATGCTGCAAATATTTAGGGCAATGGCTCATTCCTGGATCCTGCTGACAATACAGTTGTCACTGTAATTTAACATCATACCTTTTTTCTCCTTGTGATGTGTTTTGGCTCCTTTCATGGTAGAAGGTCCTCCTACTTCTATATCCCACACAGTGTCTATACCATGTTCAGTATGAGCTCAGCAAACAGCTATCAAGTAAAAAAGGCCTCATACAGTTCTTAAAGCAGAAGCTCCTTCCCCCCTCCACTACTCCTATGCCAAATCTATCAAAATCCAATTCTTCAAAATCTGTTCAAATGTCATGTCTTCTGGGAGTCATCCTCACTCACATTTCTTCAATTACAATTTCTTGTGCTTTTCATGTAACACATTTAAACACACATTCTCATACCTAGGATTTCCCTGGTGGCTCAGACGGTAAAGCGTCTGCCTACAATGTGGGAGAACTGGGTTCGATCCCTGGGATAGGAAGATCCCCTTGAGAAGGAAATGGCACCCTACTCCAGTACTCTGCCTGGAAAATCCCATGGATGTAAGAGCCTGGTAGGCTACAGTCCATGGGGTCGCAAAGAGTCAGACACGACTGAGCGACTAAACTTTGACTTTTCACTTTCTCATACCTAAAATATACCAAGTGCTCTGTGCTCCGTCGTGTCCAGCTCTTTGCAACCCTTTGGACTGTAGCCCGCCAGGCTCCTGTGTCTATGGGACTTTTCAGGTAAGAATACTGGAGTGGGTTGCCATTTCCCCCCTAGAGGATCTTCCCGATTCAGGGATCAAACCTGTGTCTCTTGCATTGCAGGCAATTATTAATCGCTGAGCCATTGGGGAAGCCCTGATTATTTTATTGTAATCACTCTATTTGGATTTGTCACATGTCAGCCTTCCTTTCTAGACCATGTTCCTGGAGCACAGGAAGCCAGGTGTTACCCTTTCTCACTAAAAACACATTTCTTTACCCCTGCCAAAGCCTTGTATCAGCAGGTACTCAATGAGTGTGTTGAACTGAACTGAAACTGAAAGGATAGGAGAGATATGGAAACGTTTCTGCACGTGGATCTGCTTTTACATGATCCCACGTGGAGCGGTCAGTGGTGATTCAGCCACTGAGATAGCCTCCCACACAATACATACTTTTCCTCTCTCAAAAAGAAACCTCTCTCCCAGACCGGGCTACCATCCTGTTATTGAAGCCCAGCCATGCTCTCTTTCTCTGCTAGACTCTTCACATAGCGATGCCCATAATTCTGCACGCTAATTTTCTGACAGTGAGCTTGCTGTGTCAGAGAGATTTTCCCTTCTCACCAGCACTGTGCATTTATCAGCCTTTGCCAATCGGTTCCATGAAATACGGCATCTTTTTGTTTTAGGTGGCATTTATTCATTTTCAGCGCTCCGTCTTGTCTCCTTCCTGTACCTTCCTTGTCCACATACTTGTAGCTGTCCCTAGAGACAACGCTTTCCTACATTATTGTTTTCTTACGTTAACTCAATGAAACAAATATAGAATTGTTTTCAACTATCCAGGGACATGATTGTCCACTTAGGGAGAGATGAGAGCAGATCAAGAAAAGCCTGCCTCCTCCAACTTCTTGGACCATTTGCTCAAAAGGGCAAGGACACCTGAGGCAATTACCCAAGTAGTGCAGTTCATCACCCTTACCTGGTTAATTCCAACTCAACTTTCAGAACTCACTTCAAAAGTCAGTTCCTCAGGTAAACCTTTGCTAACCCCTAGATGAACTCAAGCTGCCCTGTTCTTAAGATCTGTGATCTACGTGATGACAGGGAACTGGTCTTCTTTCGGCTCACCATCTCTTATCACGGTGCTTAGCACCTGGCGAGAGCTCAATAACAATATTTTATGAAATAAATCAAAGAAAACTACCCATCAGTAATTAAAAATGAAATCCTCACACAGTGGTTCTCAGCCCTGGCTGTACATTAGAACCATCTGTGAAGTTGTTTTTAAACAAGACTAACGTCCCTCCCTACCAAGTCGTTCTTTAGCCACTAAGTCATGTCTTACCCTTTTGTGATTCCTTGGACTGTAGCCTGCCAGGCTCCTCTGTCTATGGGATTCTCCAGGCAAGTATACTGGAATGGGTTGCATTTCCCTCTCCAGGACATCTCTTATCACGGTGCTTAGCACCTGGCGAGAGCTCAATAACAATATTTTATGAAATAAATCAAAGAAAACTACCCATCAGTAATTAAAAATGAAATCCTCACACAGTGGTTCTCAGCCCTGGCTGTACATTAGAACCATCTGTGAAGTTGTTTTTAAACAAGACTAACGTCCCTCCCTACCAAGTCGTTCTTTAGCCACTAAGTCATGTCTTACCCTTTTGTGATTCCTTGGACTGTAGCCTGCCAGGCTCCTCTGTCTATGGGATTCTCCAGGCAAGTATACTGGAATGGGTTGCCATTTCCCTCTCCAGGGGATCTTCTCGACCCAGGGATTGAACCCACATCTCCTGCACTGTAGGCAGATTCTTTAACACTGAGCCATTTGGGAATGACCCCCAAACACTTTTTAAAAAATGACCATGGACTTAAAAAACAAAAACTCTATTCTTTCAGAATAGTTTTAGGTTTTCAGGGAAATTAAGAGGAAGGTACAGAGATTTTCCATAAACAATTTCACTTATATATAAGCATATATAAATGTAAATATATATAAAATCATAATCAAATATATTTTGCCATTATTATTTTGAACAAACTATTAAACAATTCCGAATAAGAAAATTATAATAATATTATTTAATGATAAGTACTAAATTTTTAAAAATAAGAAAAATGATAGTTTTTGTTCTACCATTATTTAATCCTTCTTTGATGTTCTTCCTTTCTTAATGTCGATCATGTTTTCTGTCCTATATTATTTTCATTATCTCTAAAAAGCTTTTAAAATTTTTTTTAAGGAAAATCCACTGGCAGCAAATCCCGTCAGTTGTGTTGGTCCAAGAAAGCCTTTATCTATCCTTCGCTTTTGAAGAATAATTTCACACAGTACAGAACTCTAGGTTGGTGGGAGTTTTCACTCAACACTTTAAACATTTGGCTCCACCCTCCTCTTGCTTTCCTGGGTTCTGAAGAGATAGTAGGTGTAATGCTCATCTTTCATCCTCTATAGATAAGATCGCTCCCCCAGTTCCTTCGGGGATTTTTTTCTTTATCTTTGATTTTGTAATGAGAAAATCATGTGCCCAGGTGTAGGGCGTTTTGTCTACTGTTTACTTCTTAATGTATTTATTTCGCTGCTTCGACTCTGTGCTGCGGCACTCACGATCTTCCGTTGTGGCGCGCTGGCTGCTTTCTAGATGTGGTGCGTGGGCTTAGCTGCCCTGCGGCATGCGGGATCTCAGCTCCCCAGCCAGGATGAAACCTGCAATCCTTCACTGGAAGGTGGATTCTTAACCACTGGACCACCAGGGGAGGCCCTGTAGGGTGTTTTTTGGCATGTATCCTCTGTGGTTTGATGTCTGACATTAATTGGGGGAAATTCCCTGTCGTGGTTTCAAGTATTTCTTCTGTTCTTTGCTCCCTTTCTTCTCCTGCTGGTATTTCCATTAAGTGTGTTACACCTTTCGGAGTTGCCCCACAGCCTTTGAATATTCTGTTGTGTTTCTTAGTCTCTGTTTTCTTTGCTTTTCAACTCAGACAATTCTATTGAGAGATCCTCACACTCAGAGATTCTTTCCTCAGCTGTGTCCAGTCTACTAATGAGCCCATCAGAGACATTCTTCATCCCTGTAAAAGTGTTTTCTTTCTCTAGCATTTCTTTTTGGTTCTTTCTTAGGATTTCCATCTCCCTGCTTACATTGCCCCTCTGTTTTTGCATGCTGATTACTTTATCCATTAGAGCCCCTAACATATTAATCATAACTATTTTAAATTCCTGAACTGATAATGCCAACATTCCTGCCATGTCTGACTCTGATGCTTGGTCAGTCTCTTCAGATTTTTGCCTTTCGGGGTGGTTTGTAAGCTTTTTCTTGATAGCTGGAGATCATGTACCAGGTAGAAGGAACTGCTGGGCCTTCAGTGATATGAGGGGAAGTTGTGGGCATATGAGAACATTTCTATAGTCCTGTGATTATGTCTCAGTCTCTTCATGAGCCTCTGCCGCTGGACTGTGAACTTCACAAGTGTTTCTCATTCCTGCTTCCCACCCTCTTAGGTGGAATAGGCTGCCTAGACTGGGCTGGAGTTGGGTTCTCCCATAACTGAGCAGGCTCAGCTATGCCCTGCTTAAGTAGTTTCTCCTAAGGACAGGTGTTAAGAAGCACAGAGTGCTCTGGTATATTTCGGAAGGGTTCCTTTTCCTGTCCCCCTCCTGGAAGCCTGAGGGGATTTTTCTGTGCTATTTACTGTGGGAACCTGATCAAGCTCCTAGAGGCACATCCCAAAATATTGTGGCAGCTGCACTATGACTGGGTCCTCCATGCATCCGTTACAGTGCAGGTTCTCCTGAGCAGCACTGGTTCCTGTAGCTGTTTCGGCTGGGGAACGAATCTCCGCTCCATCAAGCTATTAGTCTCTGTATTTGCCTGTTGGTCTCTGTAATCTTGGGAGCAGTGGTTTACTGTGTCCTCCCTCTCTTAGGGATCCCCAAAGCATTGTTGGTTGTTCAATCTGTTCAGCTTTTTACATGTTGTCAGGATAGAGTAATGCTTATATGCAGAACTAGCAACTGAAGTCCTGTGAGAATCTCAGGGCGTCCTTAACAGGTAGCCAAGGCTAGGAAAACTGATGTCCAGTGCCAACAACCTCTCCAACAGGGAAGATCACTGGCCACCAGGGGGCACCCACACAACACCAATGGCTCCAAGAACATCGGGCTAGATTCTTCCAGATTAAGAAATACGTCTCTTCGGTACAAAGTTTAGACACACACATTAGTGCTTTAAATGCAGATCCACCAAAGATCATGACGGTTATATGAATAGTGATTCAAACATAAAAAATAATTTTAAAAAAAAATAGCTCTCACTCTGAGATTTGCCTCAGTCCAGGATACCTAGAGTGTTTCTGTTTGCCATTTTCTGATAAAGTTTACTGAGCTAGGCTGAGGATGGGTCTTAGGCTTGAAACTGCTGTCATGTGGAAAAGCTGGAAGGGAGTCTTGGAGGCAGGGTGTTCCCCTGTGGCTACTGCCTTGCCTGGATGAGGCAACGTAAGGTTTTTTATTCTTCCCCAACGGACAGCAGAATGAGCTCTGTGGACTGCATTGCTTTGTCTTAACACGTGGATGGTGGGAAATTCTTGGTTAGAAGCCTGTGGAATGAGGCCTGGGAGGCAATAGCCATCTTTCCTTTTGCTACCACAAAACCAAGCCCATTCTTCAGTCTTAACTGCTTAGTCTCAAATTTTAAGGCAAGCACTACTCAGTTTGTCACCTTCAAGACATAGCTATATGCCCAAATGTTTATGTCCCCAATACCAGCCATCATGTTACAGGCAAAAGTATTATGCCAGATTACCCAACTCTGCCTGATTATTTTACTATCATATCTTCAGCACCTTCCATGGGCCAGGCCTATGTGAAAGATTTGAGTATGCCCACACATTAACTCCCTAGACTGTGAGTGCCAACCTGAAAAATAACTATTACTAGCCCATTTTACTGGAGAAGGCAATGGCACTCCACTCCAGTACTCTTACCTGGAAAATCCCATGGGCGGAGGACCTGGTAGGCTGCAGTCCATGGGGTCACACAGAGTTGGACACAACTGAGCGACTTCACTTTCACTTTTTTACTTTCATGCATTGGAGAAGGAAATGGCAACCCATTCCAGTGTTCTTGCCTGGAGAATCCCAGAGATGGGGGAGCCTGGTGGGCTGCCATCTATGGGGTCGCACAGAGTCGGACCGGACTGAAGCGACTTAGCAGCAGCAGCAGCAGCAGCCCATTTTACAGATGAGGAAACTTAAGCATGCATCGTCTGATTCTGAGGCCATGCATATAACCAAGTCAGAGAGACCTGGGATCAAATCCCAGCCATGCCACTGACAGGCTGTAAAAACTTGGCACACCTGTCATCTTCCTGAGGTTTCATTTCTTCATCTGTAAGATGGATTGTTATAGAAATCAGACAATGTACAGAAAAGTCGCTAGTAAGGTACCCAAATGTGGTAGGCACTTCATAAATTATCTGTTCATTTTCCCTTCCTCCCTTATTCTTTCCAGTTGGAATAAGGTGGGTGATCAGATGTGAGCTGAAAAAGGGAGTGAGGGCCACCATTCCAGCACCTTTGGAGTACTCTGAGCACTCAGTGCTACATGGTGACAGTCCTTTCCTGATTGGACAATAAAGCCCTTTCTCACATGTGCCTTCTAGTAAATCAAAAGGGAAGTACCAAAATTTCCACATGGTGAACGTGCTGAGCTACTGAAACCCTTTTGCCAAAGCAGGAAACTTCTTCCCAGGAAATCCATAGTTTTTCAAATGTCCGGCATGGTTTGAATGCCCAGAGGCAGGAGATGGACTAGGCCAGCATGAGGTCAGGGTCTTCCATGGTGTTCTGCTTGCAAACCCCTAAAAGAACTGTACACTTTTAAAAAGTTGATCTTAAAAACTTTTCTATTTCTTGCATATCACAGAAATGGACATTTTAACAAAAAACCTTCACATTCTTTTCAATACACACAATGGAAAATAAATACTATGCAATTTGATTCCCATTGTTGTCCATTTAAAACATGAATGAACTCATCTTTAACAGTCAAAAATTCCACATAATTATTTTTCTTGAACTCAGAATTTTGCATAAAAATAGCTTTATATCTCAAAGTTTTAAAAACTGACTATCTTATCACCCTCATCTGCAACTAAGACATGGGAAAATTGATTTAAATTTTTTAGTTTAAAATGACCGTGGAGCTCTAAATGTTAAAAAATAATTCTAGATTGAGTTATCATTGCCATTAATATTAGTATGTGCTGTGCTGTGCTTAGTTGCTCACTATGCAATTTGATTCCCATTGTTGTCCATTTAAAACATGAATGAACTCATCTTTAACAGTCAAAAATTCCACATAATTATTTTTCTTGAACTCAGAATTTTGCATAAAAATAGCTTTATATCTCAAAGTTTTAAAAACTGACTATCTTATCACCCTCATCTGCAACTAAGACATGGGAAAATTGATTTAAATTTTTTAGTTTAAAATGACCGTGGAGCTCTAAATGTTAAAAAATAATTCTAGATTGAGTTATCATTGCCATTAATATTAGTATGTGCTGTGCTGTGCTTAGTTGCTCAGTCGTGTCTGACTCTTTGCAACCCCATGGACTATAGCCTGCCTGGCTCTTTTGTCCATGGGGATTCTCTAGGCAAGAATATTGGAGTAGGTTTCCTAAGCCCTCCTCCAGGGATCTTCCCAACCCAGGGATCCAACCCAGGATTCTCACATTGCAGGCAGATTCTTTATCATCTGAGCCACCAGGGAACCCAAGAATACTGGAATGGGTAGTCTATCCCTTCTCTAGGGGAAATTCCCAACCCAGGAATCAAACTGGGGTCTCTCACATTGCAGGCAGATTCTTTACCAGCTGAGCTACCTGGGAAGACTCTAATATTAGTAAGAGCCTGGCAGGCTACAGTCCATGGGGTTGCAAAGTATCAGACATGACTGAGCAACTAAGCACAGCACAGCACATGCTAATATTAATGACAATGGTAACTCAGTCTAGAATTCAATCTCAAACTGTGGGAAAGAATTCCTTAGAAGAAATGGAGCAGCCCTCATAGTCAACAAAAGAGTCCAAAATGCAGTACTTGGGTGCAATCTCAAAAATGACAAAATGATCTTTGTTCATTTC
>SJYC01002181.1:0-12970 GCA_006408675.1 Madoqua kirkii
AGGTCAGGAAGCAACAGTTAGAACTGGACATGGAACAACAGACTGGTTCCAAATAGGGAAAGGAGTACATCAAGGCTGTATATTGTCACCCTGCTTATTTAATTTGTATGCAGAGTACATCATGAGAAATGCTGGAATGGAAGAAACACAAGCTGGAATCAAGATTGCTGGGAGAAATATCAATAACCTCAGATATGCAGATGACACCACCCTTATGGCAGAAAGTGAAGAGGAACTAAAAAGCCTCTTGATGAAAGTGAAAGAAGAGACTGAAAAAGTTGGCTTAAAGCTCAACATTCAGAAAACGAAGACCATGGCATCTGGTCCCATCACTTCATGGGAAATAGATGGGGAAACAGTGTCAGACTTTATTTTTGTGGGCTCCAAAATCACTGCAGATGATGACCACAGCCATGAAATTAAAAGACGCTTACTCCTTGGAAGAAAAGTTATGATCAAACTAGATAGCATATTGAAAAGCAGAGACATTACTTTGCCGACTAAGGTCCGTCTAATCAAGGCTATGGTTTTTCCATTGGTCATGTATGGATGTGAGAGTTGGACTGTGCAGAAGCTGAGCACCGAAGAATTGATGCTTTTGAACTGTGGTGTTGGAGAAGACTCTTGAGAGTCCCTTGGACTGCAAGGAGATCCAATCAGTCCATTCTGAAGGAGATCAGCCCTGGGATTTCTTTGGAAGGAATGATGCTAAAGCTGAAACTCCAGTACTTTGGCCACCTCATTCGAAGTTGACTCACTGGAAAAGACTGATGCTGGGAGGGATTGGGGGCAGGAGGAGAAGGGGACAACAGAGGATGAAGTGGCTGGATGGCATCACTGACTCGATGGACATGAGTCTGAATGAACTCCAGGAGCTGGTGATGGACAGGGAGGCCTGGCATGTTGCATTTCATGGGGTCGCAAAGAGTCGCGACTGACTGAACTGAACTGATAAAAATCATGACTATTCGTACTTTTTGAGTTAGGATTTTTTTCTTCTCAGAATTAATCCTTGTAAATATTTTCACACGTGGGAATTATACTATACCAGGTCATTCTATACAACATAGTAATATCAAAAGATCAGAAACTGTCTAAATATCCATCAGTAGGTGACTAGTTAAATAAAATATGATACATACATACAGCAGAAAATCACGTGTCAAAAATAGTAACAAAGCTTTTAATGTACTAATATGAAAACAAATTGTCTGAGATAAATCAAGTGAAAAAAAAGTGTAAGACTATGTACATGGTATTCTACCAGGAGACTGCCAGGGATAGAACATAGATACTTGTTGAGACACACATATATGTATGCATATAAAATCTCAGCTAATCACAAGGACCTGACAATAACAGTTGCCTCTGGAGAGAAGGATGGACTTGGGGGGTAGGAGGGAAGCGTTTTCACTGTATATAACCATTTATTGCTGTTTAATTCTGGACTACGTCATTGTATCACTTATTCATAAACATTTGTTGTCGTCATTGTTTAGTCGCTAAGTCATGTTGACTCTTTTGCAACCCTATGGATTGTAGCCCCTCCAGGGTCCTCTGTCCATGGGATTTCTCCAAGCAAGAATACTGGAGTAGTTGCCACTTTCTAGTCCAGGGGAATCTTCTCGATCCAGGGATTGAATCTGCATCTCCTGCATTGGCAGGAAGATTCTTTACCCCAGAGCCACCTGGGAAGCCCTCATAAATATTTAAATATATGAAAATAAACATAAATCAAAGAGAACACAGGAAGCCAGTGAACAGAGCAGAGCCTACCAAATTCAACCAGTAGCCCCTACGTAAGGCTGAGACCGAGTCAGCGGGTGAAGACAATGAGGTTTGGTTGCATGTCAGAGAGGGTCCCCGGCCAGGCTCAGGTTGGAGGGGGCTCTCCTAGGGAGTGACTGAGTGTTATTGATCTGCCACCAGACCCCCGGGCTGGAGAAGCCACCACTCACTGTCTGTGCTCCACTGAGCTGGACACTGTGGGCCTGTGCAGGAGTGACAGGCTCTTGGGCAGGGCTCCTGACACCTGAAGTGGGCGCTTCCCCTCCAGCGGCTCTGGGCTTCTGTAGTATAACTCCCCACCCCAAAGGGGACTGTGCACCCAAGGACTGCCCTCCCGGACCTCACCAGCCTCTGACTGGTGCCACTTGATTCCTCCTTCTTGGCAAAAGTCACCTCACAAGAAGACCCACTTCTTTGGTGTGGTGAGAGCATTTAAATCTAGTCTTTTTAAAATTTTTATTGGAATATAGTTGCTTTATAATGTTGTGCTAGTTTCTGCTGTACAGCAAAGTGAATCAGCTACGTGCATGTGTGCGTGCTAAGTTACTTCAGTCGTGTCCGACTCTGTGCGACCCTATGGACTGTAGCCCTCCAGGCTCCTCTGTCCATGGGATTCTCCAGGAAGAAATACTGGAGTGGGCTGCCATGCCCTCCTCCAGGGGATTTTCCCAACCCAGGGATCAAAGGCATATTTAAATCTAGTCTTTTTAAAATTTTTATTGGAATATAGTTGCTTTATAATGTTGTGCTAGTTTCTGCTGTACAGCAAAGTGAATCAGCTACGTGCATGTGTGCGTGCTAAGTTACTTCAGTCGTGTCCGACTCTGTGCGACCCTATGGACTGTAGCCCTCCAGGCTCCTCTGTCCATGGGATTCTCCAGGAAGAAATACTGGAGTGGGCTGCCATGCCCTCCTCCAGGGGATTTTCCCAACCCAGGGATCAAAGGCACATCTCTTGCGTCTCCTGCGTGGGCAGGCAGGTTCTCTCTAGCGCCACCTCTTTTTTTTTACTTTCCTTCCCATTTAGGTCACCACAGAGCACTGAGCAGAGTTCTCAGGCTATACAGTAGGTTCTCATTAGTAATCTGTTTTATATATGGCATCAAGACTGTATATACGTAAATCCCAATCTCCCAACTCATCCCAACTCACCTTCTCCCCTTGGAAAGATCTAGTCTTTTAGCCTCCTCCCAACTGCACCCCTGCAGTGGCCTCCAAGGGGCTGACACTTGCGGGGTGGGGTGGGGGCGGGTCTGGCTCACCGAATCACGCAGCAGACTCCCCATCATTCAGCCTCAAAGGCTCGCTCTTTCAGGATAGATGCAAAGCTGCCTTAGTTTTACCCCATGCAGGGTACACAGAAAACTCTGACTGCCTCCTGGAATAGCCCTGGCCTAAACCACCCACCAGGGGAGCCGCTGCAGAGGGCCTTGCCCAGCATCACAAGCTCTGTCACCTCTGCTAGAAGCAGTGGAGTCCATCTGTAGACACTGCTGATGGATCTCTGTCCTCAGATTTCACCTACCTCACTGGGCCCTAAATCCTTTTACTGTCAAATTTCAGAGACACAGAATTAGATTAGTGATATTTAGTTCCTATCACACCGATACCATGACATCCATGTGTTCTCCAGGGGACTCCAGGGGGTGAGGGACGAGAGGCATCCCCATGGCCTGGAGCAGTGACAACTGGGCCCCTGACCGTTTCTTTGCTCCCAGATCATGGCAATGCACTGAAGTTTACAGACACTGGGCTACACGGATCTACAGGCTATACTATCTCCTTTTAGCTTAAGTAACTTGCCCCAAATGTGGTAAAACTGGGCCCACAAAAGGACCTTGGATCAAAGATAACACTAACAAAGCAAACACAACTCAACAACAACAAAAAAAGGGGGCAAACCTGACATATCTCCTGTGAATTTACAAGGTTTGAATCAGCAAGCATCCAATAATCAGGTCTGACAGTCATCCAGAAAGGCTTGAATTCATCAAATGTATCTAATTTATACTATTAGAGGTATATTAATTTACACACATTATTATTAACTAGCAACATCACCTCAAGTACACAAATCTAAAGTAAGACATTTCAATAGCTGTGTGCATGTTGGTTTAGGGGAAAAAAGGCATCAGAAAATTTCCTTTTAAAAAAAATCTCAAAATAATCTTTCAAGTTAATAGCAAAATATAAATCATTCAATCTTGATTACATTTGACTTAAGAGTATATGATATATTGTATATAGATTGTTGCTCCAAGTTGCTAAACATTTCCTGATTTTATTTCCAAAAAGATTTCCTAGTTAAATAAGAAAAACTTTAGAAACAGTAAATGAGAAATTAATACCAGGGTGTTCTGAGTATCTTGCATCTGATTCATGAAACAAAAGGAAGGCTATGTTCAGCTCTCAAAATTTGGTGCCAATATTGCATATTCAACAATCTACTTAGAATATCCATTCAGCACATAATCTATAATTAAGTGTATAGTTTTTTAATCATTGTTCAATGCCAGGCCATGAGCAGAAAATTAAAATAGCGAGAATTATATTGTTGTTTTGAAGAGAAGAAATTATCTTAATTATTTTTAAATTACCCCTTCACAAAATAGAAACAGAAATTCATTCTGTTGTATTTTTTAGGATCCAAACCCAGAAAACAAATTTATATGATAGGTGAATTATGTACTTAGACACAGCTTAAATCTCAGAATCATTCAATTTAAATCATCAAATCTCACAAATCATATAAATACCTTTAATATCTGGTTTCAGAAAAGTATTTTGTTGTTCATTGAGCTGATCAGTCCATAGTTTAATATGACCAGTTATCGCCTCCTCCTCCTATTCAGCCTGCCAGGGTAGGAGTGATGACTGTCTTCTTGCACGCTCATGACACTTCATACATAAAAATAATATGGCACTGCCCACAAAGAGCCATCATCACGCCTCATTTTGCTTTGCCACTGACTGCATGTAATTCTTCTAAGGCTGAATCCGCTTTTCATTTTTTCCCTACATCTCCCAGAGTGACTGATGTTTAGTAGACATCAGTGAGTATATGTATCTTACTGAACTATCTGTACCATTTCTGAGGGTATATATTCTGCACTTGGGTATGATGGTCCAACCTATCTACCAAGTGATCTGCAAGACCAAGTCTTCAAGTGGGGCTCGGAGTAAGAGCAGATTCTTCAGTGGTACAGGCTGTCACTCCGGCTTATGACACAACAGATTCAGTGGTTCTCAAAGCTTTATTTGTATTTCTTTTTGGCGGTGCTAGGTCTTCATTGCTGCATGCACGCTTTCTCTCATTGCGGTGAGCAGAGGCTACTCTCTGGCTGGGAGCACAGGCTGACTGTGGTGGCTTTTCTTGTTGTGGAGCACAGACCCAGTAGTTGTGGTGCATGGGCTTAGCTGCCCCACAGCATGCAGAATTTTCCCGGACCAGGGATTGAACCCATGTCCCCTGCATTGGCAGGTGGTTACTTAACCACTGGACCACCAGAGAAGTCCTTAAAGTTGTGCGGGACAGGAAATTCCAGTAAGAGAATCACAGCATAGTCCCATAGAGTTTGAAGCAAAGCTGTGCCTTTCTGAGCTGATAACTATTCTTCCCCTGAGCAGACCCTGACGTGCCTCAAAGCACTTCATAGAGTTTAAACACTCGATTGTGTGTTCGGTTCCCCCCAAAAGTCAACTCTGAGATGGAGATTGTCTGAGATGGAGATCTGAGACAGGAGGCATATTGGGACCTGCACTTGGGTACAACAACTGTTAAGAGACTAAGAGAGTCGGGATTGGGCAAGAGGAGAAGTTGAATGGTGATGGGGTTGCAACAGCAGCTTCAACTGATCACACAGGGAGTTCTGGAGGTGAGCTGTCTCTATAGAGTTGTCTTGCCTTAAAGAGCAAAGGGAGCCAGATATTGCTACAACAACCAGGTACTGGATGTGGGCTTCCCCCAGAGAGGGGGGCAGAACTTTGAGCAAGGCTCTGGGAAATTTCCAGAGGGGGATCAACTATGATCATGTTCTTGCAGCAAGTGTTATTTCAGGAAGACAAGGACTGTCTCAGTCCTGGATTGGGGCAGGGTGCCACAGCATCTACTATACCATGGACTGTGAGTGGCTATGTGGCTTGAGCTTCCTATCATGAATTGAGTGCTCTCAAATCCACTAAGCCATAAGGTTTGGTGCAAGCAGAAACAATTTCTTTTCACGGAAGTGCTGTCTGTGAGATTAGGTTCCAGGACATCCAGAAGAAACAAGCAAGTTACCTCTATCACCATTTGCTACAGTGCAGATCCTCCTGCAGTTCACACCACCATAGGAGGACCTTCTATTGCCCAGCTGATGGACAAAGTCGGGCATGACTTAGTGACTAGACAACAGCAGCAACAACTCGGAGTTAGCACCTACAAGGTTGAAGTGCTGCCCTGAGGGCTCTGGGAACTAAGGTGTAAAACTGGGAGGAGTCACTTTCACTGTTATACCGATAAATTACTGGGCAAGCTCTTGTTCCCCATCCCCAAACCTTAGGTTCTACTACTTTTGTGAACTAGGTCCTCAGGAAAAGTGTTATTTCTTCAGGAAATAAAATAATGGTCCCATTAAACTTGAAGTGGACTAGGGGCTACTGACCATTCAGGATTCCTCAGGTCAAACTGAGAAAGCAGGTCAGGGGTTATTGGTATTAATTATCACGGGAAAATTAAGTTGCTGCTACACATCTGGTGCAGGAATGACCATATTTGGACTTAGGATAGTCATTAGGGAGCCATTTGGAATCTGCAAATAGCTAAATAACAGTAATTGCATGTCCAATATTAAAGCTCAATTAAAGATGAAAGTAACCCAATAAAACCATAGAAAAATAAAGACTTAGACCATTTAGGTATGAAGATATTTTTCATCAAGTAAATAATCCCAAGTAACCAATGGACTGACTAACAGTGAAGTAACATGGAATGGGTGATAGAATCTCAATGAAAAAATTTTATTTTTTCAGTGAGAAAATATCAGTGATGACCTTTGTGACCAGTTAGAGAAATAAAAACTGAATTATCTATTGATCATTTTTTTGCTTTTCTCCTCCCTCTCATATTTTATGTGAAAAATGTTGTTGATGCTCAATTTCACAATGAATTCACTAGGCCATCAGAAGCCACATCAAAACTAGATGGGGACTGCTGAAATTTACCTGGAGATTTTGGATCCAAGATTAATATGATGACTGATGAATTTGCAGCTCCCCTTGTCAGAGGGAAGATGGAGAAGGCTTTTGTAGGAGAGAGGTGTTTCACATCTGACGTTAAATATAGGTGGGAGCATAAGAATGAATGCTGGATATTAAAAGAGGTGGAGTATGCTGGTCCTGAGTCTATTTCCATCAGATCCACTCCACCTAGATTCTCTTCCTCTGCTTGCTCTGTATCTCAAGGCTGATCCCTGAAGACTCCATTGCCAGGTGCCCTGATGGGTCTGCAACAGGAGGTTCTGGAGGTAGAAAATCCAGCCCTCTTCATATCAGACAGCATCTCCAGAAGTAGGTGAACTTCCTCCCTGGTTTGAGCTCCCATAGGAAAGGTCTGCCATGATTGTAGCTTCTACCAGTGACCCTGGCCCTGGGCTCTGGTTACCTGCTTTCCCTTTCTCCCACCGAACAGTGCCTTCTTGCTACTGGGAATCTTTGGGGTTTCTCATTTCCCCTATTTTATTTCTCAGCTTTCTTAACACCTTTGTAACCATTTCTCTGTGTTACATTTCTTCTAAGTTCTCACGTGGCTTCCATTGCTTTCTTTTTTTAAATTGAACTCTAATTGATTGTTTATTTCTTAATTAGACCCTGACAGGTTAACTGCCCATGAAGAAGAAACTGATTAAAGAATGATAATGATAATCACAATAGTTTATTAAGAACTTACAGGGACAACTCTGGGGTCTAGTGGCTAAGACTCCATGCTTCCAGTGGCCCGGGTTCAATCCCTGAACTAGATCCCACATGCTACAGTTAAAGATCCTGCATGCTGCAACTAAGAACTGTACAGTCAAATTAATGAATTAATTTTTAAAAAAACAATTTACTAAAATCTAGGCCTTGTGCTAGAGATTTTATATACATTAACTAATTTAATCTTCCCAATAACTTTAAAAGGTTACTCCCATTTTTTTTCAAGAGGTGACCCAACTTGCCAAAGTTACACAGTCAGTGGCCCAAGTGAGTCTTGAACACAAGTCAGAGTGAATCAAATTCATACTGATCAGTCATTCATCACCATAATGCATATTGTACAAACATCAAACAATATTTTGATAAACAGTATTTTCAAAATAATAAATTTTCCAAACAGTATTTTCAAAAAATACATGTATACAAAAGTGCTGATGATATAATATTAAGTTTTTTAAAGTAAAATAGAAAATTCCATGTACAGGATCGTATGTATTTATCTCATAAATGGTACTGGATTTCTACATGATAGAATTAGGCCATTTTTATTTTCCTTCATATGTACCAATATTCTTTTCTGAATTTTTCCCTTTTAAAAAATGGATGTGTATGATCTTGTGTTAGTGAGGATTAGGTGTGATACCTCCAAGATGTCATCAGATTCAGACTAAAGCCCTCTTGTGGCTCCATCCACCTCAGTGCACCACCTCAGAGGCTTCCCATTCCCATACCAGTAGCAGGAAAGAGGAAGGAAGCATCTAGGCCTTTAAAGAAGTTTTCCTGGAAATGTCATATCCTTCCTGTCTCCATAGCATTGACCAGATGGTCTGCAACAGGAGGTTCTGGAGGTAGAAAATCCAGCCCTCTTCATATCAGACAGCATCTCCAGAAGTAGGTGAACTTCCTCCCTGGTTTGAGCTCCCATAGGAAAGGTCTGCCATGACTGTAGCTTCTACCAGTGACCCTGGCCCTGGGCTCTGGTTACCTGCTTTCCCTTTCTCCCACCGAACAGTGCCTTCTTGCTACTGGGAATCTTTGGGGTTTCTCATTTCCCCTATTTTATTTCTCAGCTTTCTTAACACCTTTGTAACCATTTCTCTGTGTTACATTTCTTCTAAGTTCTCACGTGGCTTCCATTGCTTTCTTTTTTTAAATTGAACTCTAATTGATTGTTTATTTCTTAATTAGACCCTGACAGGTTAACTGCCCATGAAGAAGAAACTGATTAAAGAATGATAATGATAATCACAATAGTTTATTAAGAACTTACAGGGACAACTCTGGGGTCTAGTGGCTAAGACTCCATGCTTCCAGTGGCCCGGGTTCAATCCCTGAACTAGATCCCACATGCTACAGTTAAAGATCCTGCATGCTGCAACTAAGAACTGTACAGTCAAATTAATGAATTAATTTTTAAAAAAACAATTTACTAAAATCTAGGCCTTGTGCTAGAGATTTTATATACATTAACTAATTTAATCTTCCCAATAACTTTAAAAGGTTACTCCCATTTTTTTTCAAGAGGTGACCCAACTTGCCAAAGTTACACAGTCAGTGGCCCAAGTGAGTCTTGAACACAAGTCAGAGTGAATCAAATTCATACTGATCACAGTCATTCATCACCATAATGCATATTGTACAAACATCAAACAATATTTTGATAAACAGTATTTTCAAAATAATAAATTTTCCAAACAGTATTTTCAAAAAATACATGTATACAAAAGTGCTGATGATATAATATTAAGTTTTTTAAAGTAAAATAGAAAATTCCATGTACAGGATCGTATGTATTTATCTCATAAATGGTACTGGATTTCTACATGATAGAATTAGGCCATTTTTATTTTCCTTCATATGTACCAATATTCTTTTCTGAATTTTTCCCTTTTAAAAAATGGATGTGTATGATCTTGTGTTAGTGAGGATTAGGTGTGATACCTCCAAGATGTCATCAGATTCAGACTAAAGCCCTCTTGTGGCTCCATCCACCTCAGTGCACCACCTCAGAGGCTTCCCATTCCCATACCAGTAGCAGGAAAGAGGAAGGAAGCATCTAGGCCTTTAAAGAAGTTTTCCTGGAAATGTCATATCCTTCCTGTCTCCATAGCATTGACCAGAAGTTAGTCACAAGGTCATTCCGGCTACAAGGGAGGCAATAAATATAGCCATTCAGCTGAGTGCCAACATGGGTTCAGCTAGTTAAGAATCGATGTGCAGCCAATTGATATTCTCTTCTATAGACCATTATAATCAGTATAAAATAAAAAATAAAATTTGTTGCTTTAATTGTTCAATTCTACTACATATTTTCTAACTAGGTTCCATTTATATCCAAACAGAGATGTTTAACCTTTCAGCCTATTACAGAGGGTGTAGTACATGGGGAGTGATTTTTTGAAATAAACTTTTAATTTTGAAAAATTTTAGACTTACAGAAAATTGCAAATGTAGTACAGAGAACTCCTCATTTACCCAGTTTTGGTTTCTCCAAATACTGTCATCTTAAATTACCATGGTACATTTGTCAGAACTAAAAAGGCACATTGGTACATGGTACATTCAGTTCAGTTCAGTTTAGTCACTCAGTCATATCCGACTCTTTGTGACCCCGTGAACTACAGCACGCCAGGCCTCCCTGTCCATCAACAACCCCCGGAGTCCACCCAAACCCATGTCCATCGAGTCGGTGATGCTATCCAACCATCTCATCCTCTGTCATCCCCTTCTCCTCCTGACCTCAATCTTTCCCAGCATCAGGGCCTTTTCCATTGAGTCATTTCTTTGCATCAGGTGGCCAAAGTATTGGAGTTTCAGCTTCACAATCAGTCCTTCCAATGAATATCCAGGACTGATCTCCCTTAGGATGGACTGGATCTCCTTGCAGTCCAAGGGACTCTCAACAGTCCTCTCCAACACCACAGTTCAAAAGCATCAATTCTTTAGTGCTCAGCTTTCTTTATAGTCCAACTCTCACATCCATACATGACTACTGGAAAAATTATAGCCTTGACTAGATGGACCTTTGCTGGCAAAGTAATGTCTCTGCTTCTTAATATGGTATCTAGGTTGGTCATAACTTTCCTTCCAAGGAGTAAGCGTCTTTTAATTTCATGGCTGCAATCACCATCTGCAGTGATTTTGGAGCCCAGAAAAATGAACTCAGCCACTCTTTCCACTGTTTCCCCTTCTATCTGCCATGAAGTAATGGGACTGGATGCCATGATCTTAGTTTTCTGAATGTTGAGCTTTAAGCCAACTTTTTCACTCTCCTCTTTTACTTTCATCAAGGGGCTCTTTAGTTCCTCTTCACTTTCTGCCATAAGGGTGGTATCATCTGCATATCTGAGGTTATTGATATTTCTCCCAGCAATCTTGATTCCAACTTGTGCTTCCTTCAGCCCAGTACTTCTCATGGTACATTACCATTAACTAAACTCCAGATTTTATCAGATTTCACCAGGTTGTCCTTTTCCTGTTCCAGAATCCAAATCAATATCCCTACATTTACTTATCA
Source organism: Madoqua kirkii (assembly GCA_006408675.1). Classification (NCBI taxonomy): domain Eukaryota; kingdom Metazoa; phylum Chordata; class Mammalia; order Artiodactyla; family Bovidae; genus Madoqua; species Madoqua kirkii. The sequence goes on from SJYC01002181.1 coordinate 11,258, forward strand.
TTTTTTCCTAGTTTTCTCTGGTCTGGTACAGTTTTTCAAGTCTTTCCTTTTAAAATTTGTGTTTCTAATGACATCGACAGTTTTGAGGAGTACAGACCAGGTATTTGTAGACTGTCCCCTGGTCTGGGTTTGTCAGGTGTTTTCTCAAGGTTAGACTAAGGTTACAGGTTTGGGGAAGTGCAGTGCAGAGGCGAAGTGCCTTTCTCATCACATCCCATCAGGGGTGCCTGCTATCTACAAGACATCTCAAGGCACTCACTGACGATGTTAACCTTTGTCACTTGATAAAGGTGGTACTGGCAAGATATCTAAACTGTAAAGTTATTATTTTTTCCTTTCCCCCTTCGGAGTAGGGGGTGAAGGTATCTACAAAGATTATTTGGGATTCCTCTGTAAAGAAATGTTGCCTCTTCTCAGTGAGGGAGTAAAATGGATTACTTTTGTTTCAAGACAATTAACTAGTGATAAGAACATCTTTACAGGCATTGTGGTCAGTTCTGGGATATCCTGATGCATCCCTAGTTTCAAGGAATATGTGATCTTGTCAAGGACAAAATAATATAAGCAGAGAGTCATGGTCTAAAGTGAGAGGTGCTCTAAAAGGCATTTGTGCCATGGAGCCTGGATTACTCAGCTGAGGGAAGGTTTATTCTCCGGGAGAGAGATGGTCAGGAAAAGCCTCTAGGAGGAAATGACATACAAGGTTACATACATTTATCTGGTTAAGTAAATTGGAGATCCCATTAATCATTGTCTTCAAAAAAGGACCAAAAGCTGGCCTGCAGGCTGTGAAACTGGCAGTGTTTGGTTTGCTCAATGTGAGGTGAGAATGTCCAGTAGACATTGGAAATTATGACCTGGATCCTGGGAAGAGGAAGGAGTTTAAGAGAGAGATTTGGAAATTTCCCCTGGGATGGGCAGAGTCTCAGGGGGGCCTCAAGAGGGGTCAAGTCTTATCAGAGAGCATGAAGAATGAAAAGGGGGGTAAAGGAGAAAGTGAAAGGATACAAAGTTCCCTCCTGCTTTTACGGTTTCTCAAGGTACACACTCTACTAGAGAGACTCAGGCAAAGGCTTGTACCTCCACTACACTGTGAAGCAAGACCACATTTACCGCAAGAATGAAGTGTGTATGGATGGAAATCAGTCAGCACACAATCTCAAAGCAAATACAACACACGGGGATTTTTCAATGACTTAATGATTGTGTAATGGGTGATAGATACTGAGCATGACTTCTACCTCCCTGAACCCTTGCGATAAGATATCCAGCAAGATTAAAACTAAGGAAAGATGTCTTTTTTTTTACTTTAAAATGTTCAGGTATGTGTTTCTTCTGATTATATATATCTGCTCAACATAGACAATAAATAAAATTAAGAAACAAGTAGTAAAAGTTATCATGATCGTATTTCACAAAATAACTAACTAGAATTTTTGTATATGAACGCATAGACACATATACATACAACAAATAGATATCATAATATATTTACACTGTGGAAAGTTTTTAAATGATAGTTATATATGAAAATTAATGTATATAATCTTTTGGAAATTTTTAAGTACCTATCTTTGCATACCTTATTTTTTAACCAAAAAAAATGGAATCATATTGTGCACATTGCTCTATAACTCTCTTTTAAAAATATTATCATTAAATCATCATTATTACTATCATGAAAATTATTATTTATTGAAACATGTACTTCTA